>JARYHS010007286.1:0-44680 GCA_031002005.1 Vandiemenella viatica
AAATAGCCAACGTCACTAACTGTACGACTGAAAACGGTCTTTTTCCAAGACAATTCTGGGTTGTAGAAAATGCCATGGTGGCTCCCAAAGTAAGAATTATTGTGCCGGTTCAAATTCCCGTCTGCTATCAGATTTCGTTTTTCCATCTTTTCTCAAAATGTTTGTAGAGTAATGCCAGGATGATTCGTCTGAAAGGTATTGATCAACTTGTTTCATGTTCTTTGTTCACAGTTCTCTCCTATATTTATTTACCTCAACAGTAATGAGGTGTTTTGCCTAAATTATTAAAAATGGTTATTGTATAAAAAATGATGATCTGATGTGCAGTTTGCAGAGGTGAAATTTTAATCCCAAAATACTGTAAAATAAAAATTTGAAATATACAGAAATTATTATTATTTTTTTTTTGGAATGACAGGTCTTTGACGCATATATGAAAGGCATGGTTTTCAATCGTCGTTTATAAAACCACATAGCAGTATGTTATTATCATATCGATATATGGTAAGTTCTTTTGGATATTTTAAAAAATATTATGTTTTATTATGGGAAATGAGGAGTAATAATCTATTCATGTTTAATTTTTCGGCAGCACATCACAGTGCCCAGTATTTATAAAGTTATTCTCACATTGAAATGAGATAATTACTTGCAGTTATCATTTTCTAAATGAATATAATCCAGCAGAATTCCTTTCAAACTTTTACAATTTTAAAATTTTATTTTGATACATCTTTGTCTAGCCTCTAATGAAGGAAAATGTAGTTTTTTCTCGATTGCAGACAATTCTGAAGTCACAATAGAAGGAACTACGCATCGTTTCCTGCTAGAAGACTTCCAAATCGAATGAGCGATTTGTATTCAAACATTAGTCTGCTTCAGTGTCAATTGCTATATCTAGCAATTTGAGAGGTCTGTCTATTGACTGTTAAAAATTACTTTTTGGAAGAATATTTATTTGTTTATATTTATGATCCTAGCAATAAAAATGCTAGAATATAGCTCTTCATGCAAAGTTGTAATTGCCGCCTTCTCATATCACTCAAATTGCTAGATGTGGCTAGTGAAGCGATTGACACTGAAGCAGACTAATGTTTGAATAAAAGTCGCTCATTCGATGAGGAAGTCTTCTGGCAGGAAACGATGCTTATTTTCTTCTATTGTGACTTCAGAATTGTTTGCCATCGAGATAAAACTACATTTTCCTTCATTAAAGGCTTGACAAAGCAGTACCAAATAAAATTTTATAATTATAAAAGTTTGACAGCAATCCTGCTGGATTATATTCATTTAGAAAATGATAACTTGAAATACAATTTTATAATTATAAAAGTTTGACAGGAATCCTGCTGGATTATATTCATTTAGAAAATAATAACTTGCAAGTAATTATCTCGTTTCGATGTGTGAATAACTTCTTAAATACTAGGAACTGTGATGTGCTGCTGAAAAATTAAACATGAATCGTTTATTACCCGTGATCCCGCCTAATAAAAGGTAATATATTTTTTTAAAATATCCAAAACAGCTTATCAGATATCGATATGGTAGCAACTTACTGATATGTGGTTTCATGAACGACGATTGAAAACCATGCCTCTCATATATACATCAAATACATGTCAATACAAAAAATTAAAATAATTTCTGTATATTTCAAATTTTTATTTTACAGTATTATGGAATTAAAATTTCACTTCTGTAAACTGCACACCAGATCATCTTTTTTATAAATTAAACATTTTTAATAATTAGGACTAAACGCCTCATTAGTGTGGAGGTAAATAAATACTGCAGAGAACCGTGAATAAAGAACACGAAACCAGTTGATCAATACCTTCCAGAGGAATCATCCTGGCATTACTCTGCAAACATTTTGAGAAAAGATGGAAAAACGAAATCTGATAGCCAACGGGAACTTGAACCGGCACAATAATTCTTCTCACTTTGGGAGCCACCATGGCATTTTCTACAACCAAGAATTGTCTTGGAAAAAGACTGTTGTCAGTCTTACAGTTAGTGGCGTTGGCTATTTCCATATGCATTGGAGCTTTTAAAATTCTTATGCGTACCTTCTGAAGGAAAAGGATGATTGCTTTTCAAAATGAATTAAGATTGATTTGTCAAAAGAAAATGATGTTTTCTTCGAAAAACTAATTGAATGGTTACATATGTGGTTATAAAAGTGGGTGTATTATGGATAATTCCGGATTCATGAGAAACGATGTGATTAAGATATGACATCCTTATTTGATCAAATATTTGTGCGTCAGCTACTAGACTGCAAATAGATATATATATAAAGTTTCATGGCCAAGTCAGTCTGTAATTATTGTTCCTATATATCTACAGGTTACGGTCAATTAAAAAAACTTAGCATTGTGGACGAGCAACAATGTTCTGACCTCACATTCGAGAGGTTGCGGGTTCAAATATCCTTCTGGCCATCCAGTTTTTTATTTTCTACGGTTTTTCCAACTCATTGCAAGGGAAAGTAGGGCTAGATCCATCAAAAAGCCCATTTTTCTCTCTCCAATGACCTCGAAGTCGACCTGGAAACAAATTTAAAAAGGTTCAGAAAGCCCCGGTTCCATGAGGATATACGGTTCTACTCCTGTATAATTCTTTCGACTCCTAACCGTGTGATACAACAGCCTCAGATAGTAATAAGCACGTTGATTGAACAAAGATAAGGAAAATCGCATGCCTAAAATATCTGATACTTTCCTTGTTTGGTGGGCCTACGGAACAGTCTCCTGTGTTAGCAAACCACGACCGCAGACACATTCACAAATTCCTTCACTAGAGTCCCAACCAAGATACTTAAGCTGGAGCTAGCAGTGTAGGGCTAGAACTCTGTCATCGCATTTTAAAGGCCTCCTGCCATATCCCAATTATCCCTTCAAATCATTAACCTTTCGGATAGGTGCAATACACCCTCCGACACACACCTTTAGTGAATAGTGGAGTAATAATAATAATAATAGTAACAATAAAGGTCACCGATTCGAGTCCTCCGTCGCATATGGTTGCTTTTGAATGAGTGTAGTGTTCGTCTTGTATTGACTTCACAATAGAGTGCCACATTATCTCAACCAAGGCTGACACAATAGTCAGCAGGGTAAATGGTCAAAGGCACTGAAGGTCATAAAATATTTTGATCAGCAGATGGAGGCAAGTCAATTTTCAATAACGTGCACTTCCATATATCTTTAAATAGCTCTATTATTCTAGAATATTGATTATTCGTTTTGTAATCAAATAGTGCAAGTAGAACATTACAAGATGCAATGAGGGTATGCTGAAGTCAAATTCCACTAGAATTAATTTTCAGAAATTTTTAATAACTAATACACATTAGTTCAATGTTACTTTTCAATATTTTCATCGGTCTTCTAACTATAATCAAATAACTTTAATAATATGTTACATGAAGTTGTTTCTGTTACCTTTGGGAAATGGCTGTCACTGTATTTGTAAGTGCTCATAATTTCAAAATAGGCATATTTCGAGTACAGATGGTAATATTCACAAACCTTATGAGAGCTAACTCTACTGAATAAATGTTCTTCACATCCTCAGAGCCACTGGTAAATAAACACTTCCTCGAAACGTTAGTCAGAGCGGTTATTTCCTCCTTGCGGGTGAATTGAGCCAGCAGGAAGATGTTCTTTTTACGAAATTACCACTTATAATGATAAAGAGATTAAATCCTATACACTCAACTGAAATTAAAAACCCCACCCGTGAACACTAAAGAGCTTCACTACAGTCCACCTAATTTCCTAATTTATATATTTGAAGCCGGTAAATTGCCTTTTGCTTCAATAAAATGGTCTTTGAATGTTAATGGCATTCCTCCCGATAACCATTCATCCAGTTAATTCGTTTAGAGTGATTTTCCCGTGTACTGGTGTATTTGCAAATGCTTTTCGCTCATACAGTTGAAAGACGACATAAGACATACAACACCACCTACTTTAATACCCATGCCCCTGGAAAGATTCACACCAGTGATGGAGAGCCCCGGTAATGCTCAAGCCATCCCAATGGAAGGATAGGGGTTGAAATCTTCGTATTGCATGACCAATCGAAATCACTCCGTGAGTGCTGGAATGATTCCGTGAATTGGCCATGGCCGAATTCCTTCCTAAATATGCCCCCCGTTCTTTTTCCTCTGTAATGGTTTCGACGTCGACCAGCCCTAAAACAACACCGAACTAGGGGCTCTCCACATGTCGAAATAGCAGTCTAGTCCCTTCGCTATCATGTTCGGCAGTTGAATGAGATAAATCCAACAAGGAAAAGGTACAAAACACACCAAATCGATGTAATTTTTTTTATTTGAGAAATTTTTTTTTTGCTTCTAGCTTTAAACCTAATTGAGGTCATTAGAGGCAGTATAGGACTGGGGGCAAGTAATCAGGAGGAAATCGGCCTTTTGAAGGAACAATACCTGCATTCGCCTGTAGTGATTTGGGAAAAAAAACTAAAACGCTTACCTGGATGGCCAGCTGGAGATTTGAACCCACGACCTCCAGAAGCTGGATATGAGTGTTACCACATAGCCACCACGTTTTTTTTTTTTCTTCTTCTTCATATCTTCGACGAAAATGTGATATGAATCCTTATAGTATAGGAAACTATATTGAGAATTTCAGCCACGGCTTTTTGAAGGAATGTTTCCGGAGCTCAACTGGAGAGATTTACGAAAAGCATGGATCACTGAAATTGGATGCCCGACGGGATTTGAATTCACGTCCTCCAAAATGCCAGGGGGCTTGGATAGCAGGAAGTAATGCTTGACAGAAAAATTTATATTAGTATCAGTTTTAGTTAGAAACAAAGAGAGATATGAAAGCTTTCCTACCTCCATCTTTCAGATTTAAAGATTGGAACCACTAATTCCATTGCAGACGGATTTTTTTTTATTTACTTGCTGTTCTTAATTATTATTAATACTACTAAAACTGTTGCTACTGCGTTAAAGTTAAGCTTACCTTATAAATATGGTATACTGAAAACATAATTAAGGCGTTAAAATTCCGAACCATTAAATTTTCTAGAAATAGTTTATTTATGTTCCGTGACGTAGTTTACCATTAGAGTTCTTTCGTAATTGCTCTTTCTACTTACCCTTAACCTTTGTGTGTATTTGTCACACACAGTTCTATAAAGCTTCAGCGCTAGAAAGTGGAACTAAGCCCATTCAAACGCTGTTATTGGTTTCACATCGTAATTTAGATATTCTTTTTGGTATTCGCCATATAATTGCGTTTGCTAGCGAATTGTCAACTGTTTATTCCAGGAAAAAATTGCACAATGAATATCAATATTACGAATAAAATCATCTCTCTATAATCAATTGATTTGGTTATTTCAATAATTATTATGACTAATATGGTGATATTCCTGTTTATTTTTACTGTAGAACTTCGATCTTTGCCTCCGATCATCTGCTAGTTTCTTGCTGCGCAGGCTCATTTTTTTAGTTTTGGGTAAAGTGCTGGGTATGAGAGGTCTATTTTATCATGAATTTAGTGTACCACCTACCAGTTATGCTGTCCCATGAGATATTCGTGTCTGGAACGAGGCATAATCGATAGGTGAGGAGTCTCGCGAATTCTGTTCCCGACTGTACCTCAATTTCTTCATTTAGCGACATGATCCATTCCTCATTTTTCTATTACAAGATATCAGGAATTGTAGCAAACACATTAACTTTTCCTGCTTCTAGTTCATAGTTTGTAAGTTACTCAAATGCAAATTTCACAATGTGTCACTCAGTTGCACACTAATGATCATTAAAACTCTGAAGTATTTTCTGTGTTTGTAGAAAGCTCTAAATTCATACACTGATAAACTATATCAAAAGTCTAAAACTTGTAAATTTTCTGGGATCTACACCAAAAGTGAAATCACTTTCTAGCCTAATATTTTATATGCCTTCGATTTTCATTATAAATTGAGCTTAGAAGTGGTAAAACTAATCGTGTTAAATTTTACTTTCATTCTCTCCTTACTTTGTAAGTCACTGAAAATCAAAAATTTTAACACTCCATGAAAATAATTCCTGTATGCTTTTCATACAGCTAGAAACAGATAACTTGGTACTCGTATATAATTTAATCCCCAAATTATCCAAAAAGTAAAATATTGCTGTGTTTTCCCTCTATTGAATCGTTTTATTTCAGAAACCTGCTAACTGCACTTTTTTAAAATTTTCGGTAAAACAGGAAAAATTTAATATCTTTTATTTTAATAGAGCTTTTTGGGCTTGAAAAAAATTAGATGAATACTTAATGTCTTCTCAAAACAAATGTTGCTTGTAAACTCCATAATTTTCTTCTGTGCACATAAAGAATTTTAAGAGATTACAGTCACAACATTTCTCATTTTCCTTTCACTTTATGGGGCTACTCATCTTCGTACTGCCTATCAACGCTGCACTCCACTCCTGTAGTAGGCTACTGGAGGATGTTGTCATAATATCCTTTAATGTATTTGCTAAGCTTCCTTAGATCGTTTATCTTCTTTACGTTGATTGGTACTCTTGTAGACGTGTATGCTTGCACTGTTGGGAGTTCAGGAGCAGCAACATACTTTTCAGGTAAAAATTGAAAATATGAATCCACCGATAAAGTTTCTAGACCACAACTTTACCTGGTTGCAGATTTTCTGTACTTAAATTCTTTGTAGGTTGACACTTTAAGAGGAATTTTTTCTTCCTTGGGAACACCCCTTCCATTTGTTTCATCTGAGTTCACATTTTTTTTATAGAACTGGGGCCACAATGTATTGAAACTAAAGATCATGTCACTGGTTACTTGGTAGACAGAAAAATGCCCTGTTTTACTGGCTCTAATAATCATCTCAGCACACTGCTATGGTGTGTACACTCTAACCATTTGTCGCACAAGACGTATTACACAACCAAAATCACGGTCGCAGGGTAGAAACGAATGTCCCCTGACTGGGAAGAAATAGTGAGTAACTGTCTCGAATATCCCCCTATCACAAAGGTTCATCAGAAACAGAACAACACAATGATTTTTATTTTGGCCTGATGGGCCATCACTGAAGAGAACATATGTTTAACTCCAACAGGAACTTAAGTTTTCAAATAATGTGATAACATTGAGCACACCTCGTCTTGAGATTTGTTGCCTTGATCTTCATGGTAAATGTACACACTATGACAATAAATTTGGCTGCCACTGAAAAATTCTATCACTCTTATTTTGCACAATCTGACATCAATGTCATCCTAAGAAAAAGTACTGTTTCCTGGGATGACATTGATGTCAGATTGTGCAAAATAAAGAGTGATAAAATTTTCAGCGGCGGCCAAATTTATTGTCAAAGTGTATAATTACTTGCTTTATTTGTCTTCATATCAAGAACACAAAATACGTTAAGCCAGAGCTGACATATGTAGAATACTTCCTGAACTGGAATATTTGGAAGCAGAAGGTTTTGCATGAAGTCAAAACATAGCGCTACTGTATCTTCATCCTTATTTTCAGTCATTTCTTTTTGTTTTGTATAAAACTTTTTCGCTTCTGCGGTTGTGAAGTATTTGTTCAGCTGTTTATGCTGCACTTTGCATTGTCACTCAAAAATGGGTCTCTAGTTTTGCTTGAAGTTTTTACATTGGCTGCAGGCGTCAACCTGTGGTTGCCCAAAAGTTAAGCCTGAAATTTATCCTTGTAATAAAAATTGTATTTCACTATGTCTTTTAAATCAGGGTGCTCAATTTGGAACATTTCATACATTTTTTCTATTCAACTGTGCATCTCACTATTGTTTCTTAGTTGTCCCGTAGTGTGTTTTCCTCACTTCAAATCGCGAAATGGTGTTCATGGATTATGACAGAAATATTACCTTCGATCGCATTTCCACTGCGATATTTTCCTCTGATGTCGACAGGTGTTTTATTTTGAACTAATAAATTAGTCAGCCTTGCAACTCTTTCACAAGAAATGCCATGTATCTGCAAAAATACATTTTTACAAACTGGAGTAAAAACTACATTAACTTTTACATTGTACACAAAAGATTTATTTTTTGTCTGCGAGGACTGATGTTCTTTTGCACCAGCAGAGCAACCTGTGACTTTTTTTACTCTACACTGAATTTCCTTAGCTTCTATCAGACTTAAATATAAAACTTGTTGGTTTATCTTGTTGGTTTTTAGTATGAAGCGAGTAGAAAAAAATCCAGATCTGAATTTTAGAGTCATTAACAATGGATAAACTGCATTTTCGTGGACATTTGCACACAAGCACATGAGGAATAAACTTTCCTGGAACAATGTTACCTTTATAGTTTGTGTATTCTTCACCTTTCACTCTTGATTGTCGTATAACACTACGTTTGTATTAATCTTCATTGGAAATGCCTCGTTTCCTTTTTGGTTGAGGTTCATCATCAGATCTTACACTATTCATTTCTTTCAGGAAACTGTCACAAAAACAACGTGAAACCACACAAAATGTTAAATAATTTAACACCTGAACAATTGACAACAACTGCTGTTTGATTTAGTAGAACAACTGCTTAAAACAGGTGGTGCAACACAATAACAAGCAGGAGTGCCACAAGACGAACACGAAATTTAGAGGAGAAACCCGCCATCTGATGCCGCTTAGCGGGTTTCTGCACTGAATTCATTATTCGACGTTTGAAAAAACCCATACACAGGCTTGGCCACTGACGGTTTTCTCCTCAAACATGTGTGTTTACACATCATGAGCCATAGTATGTATTTATCTCAATTTTGACAAAAATGTCAGTTGATGGGTTTCTGAAATAAACGATTCATTTATTCAATGCCATATTAAACATGAAACGATTTAGTGAATTGCTTTTGCTTTGATCAAATTTCTGTTATGGACAGAGATCAGCAAGCTTAATTAACAGAATAAATTTTATACACTGTCTATACTTAGTTTGGAACCTAATCAATGTTAATTTATGATTGCAGTTAAATCCATGGAAAGCAGCATCACTCAGCCAAGATGCAAACCCATTGTTTATAAGGATAATGTGCTTTGTTGGTACAAGGACACATATGTATTGATCAGACTAATTCCAAAACCTCACACAAATTTTCAAATCAAACTGTTATATTTGGGTAACAACTCAAAATAGCTTATAAAAATAAATCAAATCAAACCAAAAATAATTCTTATAAAATAGGGCCAAGATTTGAAATTGTTTTGTGATAATAGTTACGAGGTTTTGTTCTGAACCCAGTTTATTCTCTGCAGTGTGTATTCACTATGATTTATATAACAGAATCATTTCACTCAGTGTTATGGAATGTTCATTTAAAATACATTAATAAATTGGTGATTTGGCCATTATATATACTTTAGAAAACTAAATTATAAAATTTCTACATGTATAAAAATGTTAATATGACACAGCATACAAGCAAATTATATGTTCATACCGTAGTCATAACCTCTGGGCAATACAAATCATATTGTGGCAGCAACTTTTATTCCTAAAAGAAAGAGGTGACAGCAAACATTTAGCTCCGTGAATCTGGAGCTACTTGCCTAAGGGTGGATGATCCTGAGAGAAAAGCCATGATCCTTCAGAATAGGGTTTAATGAAGTGCACGTAATTCACTTAGTTTCTGTTCTACATTTAAGATTGTGATAAGTCTTGATAAGATTTTAAAGTAACGTAAAGTTCTACAACAGCAGCTTACTGTTTAATTACAAGGAAACACCTTACCTATCAGGAACAGGTTCCATTTTTGAATTCTCTTGTTCAGTATCTTCCAGCATATTCTAAAAAAAAGGAAAAAAAAGGAATTAATGAGAAATACATTATAATATACACATAAACTAGGGATATAATTTTTTTTAAAAAAGGATAATAAAAACATTCAGGCAGGAAGTGTAATGACAGTAAAAATATTGAGAGTTCTTTTCTAAAAAGTTACTGATCCTTATTATCTGCTGACATTAAACAAAACATAAATACAAACAAACAAATATGGGTTGTAAAAAATACAGCAACCAGTCACAATATGATGTTGTTTATTAAACCATTACCGGTTTCAAGCTATACCTGCTCATCTTCAGATGGTTTGTAAATTTAACATCAACAAATGTAATATACACGAATGTATGGTTGTCCTACAGTAACAAAAGAAGTATTTGTTTATTGATCATAAATTAATAAGGTATGATGAAGAAGATTACAATTTGTTATTACTTACATTTTGCATCTGAATATATCCGAAAGGGAAACTAAAGCACTATAAATACACATATTTACAAACATACGCTGCACTAGCACTGATGGAGATCTTTTGTTACTGTAGGACAACCATACATTCGTGTATATTACATTTGTTGATGTAAAATTTACAAACCATCTGAAGATGAGCAGGTATAGCTCGAAATCGGTAATGGTTTAATAAACAACATCATATTGTGACTGGTTGCTGTATTTTTTACAACCCATATTTGACATCACAGTCACGGAAGTTCCACCAATCCATCATGGATAAAATATTACAAACAAACAACATCAAATTTTCAAGTCTCAAACACTTTGTAAAATAAAACTTTAGTTAGGTTCAGAATATCATCTAATAATACTGGTCTAACAGAGGGAAAATAATTCCATAAAGGGTTACAAGGAAATCTCTTACTGATTGAGCCTTTATAATTTATAAAAGGCAATGCAAAATTATCATATGTATTAGATGAATGAATTCTTTATCTCAGATAATATGGGTTAATTTACAGTATTGTTAGTGTTTTATAACTTGCATAAAATGTGATTATTAGAACAATGACAGAACTGTCATCATAGAATAAAGCAATTGGTAATAGCATTTATGAAGAAATAATATTACATTCATCTGAAGTAATTTTGAGGAACAATGGAAAACCCAAATCTGGACAGGACCTAGCATAGACGGACTGCCTGAACATTAGTGCTCGCTCAGAATGGTCATTCAATTATTTGTAAATTTATATAGCAAATACATTATAGCTTATCTCGGTGAAATGGAACCAAGGACATTTAGAAACAATGAGCTTTTTCCCCCTGGAGCTTTAATGCTTATTGATACCAATGGAACTGAGAAAGAATTGTGCACAGTGAATGGGAAAGAACTCAGTCATGCATATTTGAAGGAATCAGCATGAGATCAACCTGAAGTAATTTTTACAAACCACTGAAAACTGTAATCTGAATGGCCTGGCCAAGATCAGACCATGATTCAAACACACATCCTACCACCTGACAAGCCCAAGAGTTCCTTCATTCAGGCAAGGCAAGCTTCCTCAGAGGAATAGGTTCATTCTGGTGATTGTAAAAAATCCAGTCTGCAGCAGGAATCAAAAACAAAAACCACAATTTAGAAAAAGGGGCAAACTACTACTAATCTGCTATTAAAAATAAATGTATGAATCATTAAAAACTAGATTTCACCTTAGAAAGGCAACTAGCACCAACTTAAAAAATACTTTTAAAAAAGTATTTACATATAATAGGGGACAACCTTACAGTGTTTCTATACAACACCCAACACTGCAACCCCTTATGATGCACAAATTAGATGTCAAAGAATAAAACTAAGTGGTTGTTAATATGATTCCCTAAAATTACTAGGGTGCAATTTCCTCATATTTTTATATTAAATAAAAATGTATTGTGCTATACTAATTAATACAACATACCCAGCTCTTCATCACATTTATGAAACAACTCACAAACAGACTTCACTAACAGATTTCCTATTGGTCTCATGAAGAATACTTCCATTAAATCAACAATAACAGTTAAATATATTCAATCAGATACATGAAGTACTTGAATTTTAATTTCTTTGTAACACACTTAGCATTTGTCTTGTCAAAGAGATATTTCCACATTATATGATTAAGCATTAAACATGTCATAGAAGTGAAGGAACCTGTTGGTTAAGAAAAGACATAGAAAAGACTGTAACTGCTAGAGGATGTGGGGATACAAAACAATGTTGTGACCTTCACTAAAATACAAGGAGCAATGTTGAAGCACAGCATCAAATAGGGTTCTATAAAAGTGGAAATAGAGCTGTTCATGACCAGCACCTAACAAAATCTACCAAATTCTCACTGACGATTAACTAATCAACAAGGGAATAATGTTTCAGAGATTAAATAAATTAATAAACGGTAGATAACAAAGAGTATTTTAAAATTACAAATATTTAAGGCAAAAGCAGAGAAAGGCTAGGAATATAAAAAAAAAAAACTGGCAGGTATGTGCTACTAACAGTATGTATATATGCCAGTTTCCAGTGGCAGAGCTCAGGTAGAGGGAAGACTATAGCAATTACTCTGGTATCCAACTACGAAGCAGTTACTGAGAACACTGCGAATCAACATACAAGTTTTAACAGAAATCATTGAAACATGATTTCAGCCTTGTGTTCACTGTGCTGGACAGTTAATTTTGACCGAGCGTGGTGTTGTAACGAATAGCATTCTGGCCTCGCATTCGGGAGGACGGCGGTTCGAATCCCTGTCCGGGTTTTCCATGGTTTCCCCAAATCACTCCAGGTGAATGCCAGGATGCTTCCTTCAAAAGGCCATGGCCGAATTCCTTCCCATTCCTTGCCCCCCATCCTTTTTCGTCTCTAAAGACCACGTTTTTAGAGAGATGTTAAACAGTTAAAAAAAAAAGTTAATTGTGGTGAGGATAATGGAACTATTTGGAAGATGCAGACGGAATGGGCTGGTATATAGCACAAATAATGCAATGCAAAGAGATTCCCCCTTTCACTTCAATCAGTTACCAGCCTTTCAATTTTTAATTAACGAGGTATCGATACCTCAGAAAGTCAGAAAAAGGATTTATTTGCCTCTACAATTTAACTTCAGGGGAACAAGCTGAAGTAAAACTGTATGGTAAGATACATTAATATGAATAGTAATATTTTGTCCATGGTGGACTTGTGGAATCAGCGACTGATATCAAATTTGGTTGATAATTGAAAACAGCAACCAGTCACTGTGACTGGTCGCTGTTTTCAATTATCAACCAAATTAATATGAATGAATTTAAAAAAAAATGGTTTTCAAAGAGAGTAAGTAACTTTAGTTATTTTGGAACTAGCTTGGTAATGAACATTATTAAGAATATGCAATTAGAAATAATGTGAGGCTAAAGGCAGACAATGATATTTTATAGAAAATTGCACAGGTTGATTAACAAGTATTATATTAAGCATCAGAGAATATTGCTGGCTCAATGGAATGGCTTCCAAGACATGTTAACATTCATATCACTTGCAATCTGCAAAGAAAACTCTACTTGGGAGGAAAAAACGACAAGAAAATCATACACTCGACATATTTAAGTAAATACGGAGCTCTATGTTTAGCACATACATTGACAGTCAACGGCCTATCAAGAGTAAACTCAATCTTCAGTGTAAATAGTGGTATGCCCATGACGTCAAATTGGTGTAATCTTCACAAGTTCATAGTGAGATTTAATAATACAAACTCAGCAATTCGACAACAGGGCATGTCGTAAAATCGTAGTGTTTTCATTAAGCAAACACAAATACAATGTCCTGTTAAGCAGTACACAGCACTGTAAGGAGAAAGATATTTCAGATAAAATGGACAAGGGAGGCCAAATTGATAGTGTAGCACTAGATCTGTCTATGGCGTTTGACAGAGTAAGCCATAAAATGGTAGTAAATAAGGTAAAAACGATTGAAGTGGATAAGAAAGTAATTTGCTGGGTAGAAGAATTTTTAAAAGGTAGGAAACAGAAATTTATGGTAGGAAATGTAGTATCAAAAGAAGGTGAAGTATAAATGGGTGTGCCACAGGGTAGTGTATTGGGACCATTGCAATTCATTATTGATTGTTTACTATCTGAAATTAGATTGTTTGCAGATGACATAATGCTGTATAAAAGAATAAAAACGATAGAGGATTGCAAACAGTTACAGGGTGATCTGGACAGGATATCTAATTGGGTTGGTAAACATGGAATGAAGATAAATGCAAAGAAGAGTCAGCTTATTAGATACACAAATAAAAAACAAAAGGTCAATTATGAATATAAACTGGGGAAAAAATTGCTTGCTGAAGACTTGAAATGTAAATATCTTAGAATTACTTTTGATAACAAACTTATCTGAGCAGGACACATAGGACAGGTGGTAGGAAATGGTTTCAAAGTTCTGCACTTGTTGGAGAGAGTGATGAGGGGATGTACGAGAGAAGTCAAGGAATTGGGTTACAAAACTGTGGTTAGACCATAGCTCGAATATGGTAGTGTAGTGTGGGACCCTCATTTTACGTATCAAATACAGGAGTTGGAGAGGGTGCAAAAAAGGGGTGCTAGATTTGTTTTTGGAAATTATCGCAGAATGCAATCAGTGACGGATATGATAAAGGAGCTGGAATGGGATTGATTGCAAGACAGGAGGAGGATGAGGAGGGTCATGGGAGTGTACAGGGCAAATACTGGCGATGAGGCATGGAAAGATATTGCAATAGGTATGAAAAGTAGTTCATGGAAGGGAAAAGATGACCATGACCACAAGCTGGTACTCGATTTCAGGCACAAGGGTGTGGGAAGATTCTCTTTTTGGGTGTACTGGAGATCGCGATTCCGGTACAATAACATTGTGTCTGCGCGGAGTGCTGACGTCACAGCTAGCTATACGTCACGTAAGTATTCAGCGCGCAGGTTTGAACGGCTTTTCCTGTTGTTGTTGTGGGTGTACTGGAGATCGTGATTCCAGTACAATAACATTGTGTCTGCGCGGAGGAATTCGATCTGAGATTTTCGATATATATTGGATGTCGATACATATTCTGGGTATTTATTGGCGGTCAGTGTTTGGTCGGATTGCGGATGTGTTTATGTTATGATGGAGTGTTGTGTCGTTTCTTGTGTTGGGTGGTAGAATTGTGAATCGATGGTATTGGTGTTGAAGATTTTGCAAATGGGTTTCCGTTTTGTGATTGAAGAGACATTGTTTGTGTATTTAGGATGAATGTAGTGAAAGTGTATGTTTGTAGTTGGTTCTTTATAGTTATTGGTGTGTTTTCGGTCTTGTGTTTGTGGGAAGTTTTAGTGGGGTATTTTATGTTGGTGAGTGTTTTGATATAAGTGTCGGTGGTTAATGAGACATTGTGGGTTATGTGTTGTAGTTGCTTTTTTGTTTTTTAATTAGTAAGGTTGGTTGGCTACTGATACGGTAAGTGTTCATGTGTTTGTAAAAGTTAATACGTTTTTTGTTTAGTGAATTGGTAATTTTTTTCTCGTTCGTTTCTTGCGACAACGTTTTCGCGAATTTTTAATTTTTCTGGCGGAAGAAAGTTTGGTATTATTGGACATCTTAATTGTTCTAGGATTTGGCATTATTATTTTATAATGGTCTAACGGAAGATTTATTTAGTAATTATTTACGAAGTAGATTTATCTGATTTGTATTGGTGTACGTTTTATTCGTGCGTAATTTTGCAGTCGAAAAAAATGGTTTAGGGTTTATTATAAAGTAATTATTCTTTGATGATAATTCGTGTGTAGAAGTATTACAAGTATGTTATTTAATGTTGATGTAGCGGAATCGTGTTTCCAATGGAATGGATGGTTTGAAAGTGCTTAGGATATCATGATTTTAGTGTAAAATTTTATTAGATTGCATGTGTTCTAATTTAGTTTTCAAGTGATGTTTAATTTCAAGATTGTGGTATCGTGTTATACGGTTGGGCGGGTGGGGGTTTATTGGAGATGACGATACCATTTTTTGGTTTTTACCCTTTATATGGGTTAATATATTGACTGTTTTTGTTTCCCGCCCAGACAACCCCCTAGTTCCCGTGCTGTCCCGTTAGTTACATTTGTTGCTGCGTTGGATGGTGTTTACGTCATAGGCGCCATGTTGTGACGTCATTGTTTTGCGCGGTGGAAAGTAGTTCTACCGGTATCGCGTACTCCAGTAATCCCCTCTTTTTTTGGTAAGGGTGTCAGGGATTGGAATGAGTTACCAAGAGAAATGATGAATAATTTACCGAAAACTTTGAAAGAATTTAAAGATAAAATTTGTAGAGGGCAAATGTAGGTAGGTGCAGGATAGGGAGAAGATGGGTGTGTAGGGAAATTGCCACCAGAGCCTGTGCTCCATTGCAATTAAATTAAATTAAATTAAATCAGTGATTTTTACAAAAAAAAAGAAGACAGTTGAAGTTAATATTATCTATGAGCCATTCAGAGACTGATAAGAATACTTAGTTTGACCTCAGAACTGTTTATTCCTACCACATATTAATCAGCAAGACATACTCATGTCTCATAGCACCAACAACACTAGCGTGAGCCGACTTGATGTAAATCACCAATGAAGCTGCAAGTGGTGAAACAACTTGTTCTCATCATGAAACAGAATCTATCGTTAAATCTTACACCTTGGTCGATGGTTATGTGTCAATTGCAGTAAGGAATAGCACATTACTTGATACAATTCACCCACAAAACAAAAAATAATTTCAATATTACATACTTGCATACATTTTAACAGAAATATATGAGCACCGGTAATAATTTTTTATCTTACCATCTTCAGTTATTACAAGCAGCTAAGTAAAGAGCAGGAATTTTACAGGACAACCACAACTATGTTATTTGGAGCAAAATACAAGTCAGTGCTTTGAAACATATGAACAATACTTCACTGAGAAACACACCCCTACCTAATGCAACACATGTGAATAGTTTATCAGTAGACTTGTGCAGGAAAATTCTGTTAGCAGCATGTGGATACTAACAAATGTGAAATCTATAGCCTATGTGCAGCTTAGACTAAAGAGTGAAACTTATCTAATTTTCTGTCCATTATATACAAAAATTGTTTCAATCAGTCACATTCCGTTGACTGGTAAGCATAAAATCCACTTTAAGAACTTTATATTTAACTGAAAATGGAAAGCAAGATACTCAAGAAAACAGCTTTCAGACAACTAATAATAAGGGATTTCGCAGAAGCTTCGCAACATTTTCATATAAACACTAAACATAAACAAGAACACTGATAGCAGTCACTGTAGAATACAAATATAGTAAATGGTATTTCAGTTATAAATACCCTTGCTTGTAATAATTTTCATATAAAAAATACATTTGCGGAGTAAATGCTGCAAAAAGGACATTTTTCTTCGGTTTCGTCCGCCAATTTATTACAGTTAAACACTAACAAACATCGTTTAGTTACTGTATATGTATTTGTCCACTTTTCTTCAGACGATCAATCACAACTTATTTAAAGGTATCGTGAACATCGTGTGGTCGACTCATACAGTTTAACGAGCAAAATGAGCTAAGACGCAATTGTTTAACAAACCAAAACGAAAAGCATGCTACTGAAAGGTGTGTTCTGTTTTTGTGGGTATTAAGCTGTGCTGTTCGACTCCGTAAGCGGCTTTAAGTTGTAAACTTACCTCTTCCGGAATATATACAGCATTTATCGGTTCCATATCACCTCCTTCTGTTGTTTTGAGACAACAAAACGCAATATAACTTCACAGCAAAATAACGACGCTCTTCCACAACAGCTGTTAGGTTCGGCTGCAGAGATACTTAATGTTCTAGAATAAGAATTCCACTCTCAACTACTGCCCTTAAAAGCTAAGAGCATTGCTGTCTAAAATCTATATTGTTGTCAGCCTTTCCCTAATTCCGTCGGCGCATATACAATTTATGGATACGCCAACAATTTACTTTAGTTAGTAATCCACTGCAATGTTAGTCAGTAATTGTGTAGATTTGTGAAAATTCAAGATCCACATTACATCTTAATACATTCATATAGTATCTTTATATTTCACTCTTCTTATAATAATAAGAAAAAAGTTTTCAAAAAATTACTTTTAATTCCAATGAATCTTAACTCCTAGTTGAAATTTAATTTTCCCTGAATTTGTACATTGTATTTATTTATTGGTCCCTTTGCATCATACTTAGTACAAAGTACAAATGATATGAGATAAATAAAAAATAGTATGTAAGCAGACGAACACACACGCACACACATACACACAAAACATACATTCTCTCACACTTTATCATTTCTCTGAATAACTATAAGATAACATTACATTCGGTTTTTTGTTGGTGCATGAGTTCGATTCAAATGAATTTAATTTATTTGTGATGGACAGCTTGCTCCAGTGGTAATTACAATACACAATACAATTATTTTTATTAATACTAACTGATATATTTTGAGGATTAAATTCCTCCACTCACGTACTTTTGCCAATTACGAATTTAAAACCCTTCCGCCTTTTAGTAAATTACTCAACGCTTCCCTTGGTAATCCCTTACACTGTACCTATAAAAGAAAAGGTTCGCAATCCCTTATGCATGACATCGAGCAACAGTTGAAGTCGAGTGCCTCTGGTTATCCTTTCCTTTCCATGGCCAGTCCCCATCACCAACAAATACCTTCAACCTCTTCATCATCTTCCTATTTTCCAATGCTGCCCTTTTATCTTATCAGTTACTGACTGCGTCCTGTGGAAATTTCCACAAACAAATCTAGCCTGCTTTCCTCTGCACGCGCTAAAAATCGTATTTTTGACCCACAGATTGTGAGTACCAAACTGAGCAACCATTATCAAGTAATTGTTGTACCAAAGTTTTGTAAACCAATTACCTCGCTTGGCTGGTGCACCCTTTACAACCCTTACCAACATAAGAAGTAAATATTAATGGCAAACAAGGTGCCTAAGATGCAAAATATTATTGTTGCAGGGGATCACTGACAAGCATCCAGAAATTTCCATTGCTATCTAAAATAAAACTGTAACGAGCCTACCCCCACAATTAGATATCTGAAAAATTTTAAATTTATCCTAAGGATGTAATGAAGGAACTAAAAATGCTAAAATTCCACAAGGCCTCTGGAGGCGTGGTCTGTGGTGGCCTCGCCTGTGGAGGTTCAGCCTGTGGAGGCTCAGACTGCACAGGCACAGCCTGTGGGACCTGAGCTTGTCGAGGCTCAAGCTGTAGAGGCAGAAAGTAGAGATAGTGGGTTGGAGGAAGTTGATAAGGATGGGTGGGAGCTGGTAACAGGTCGTAGGAGAATCATGGTTAACAGGATGAACAAGCCAGACACTTCAGCAATTGTGGGAAAAAATAGGTTTGACCTGTTGCCAGAGTCAGGAGGAGAAGAGCCTCATGTAGATGTAGGAGTAGGAGTAGGTAAGATGCAGCAGACCTTTAGGAATAAGGGCGTGCAGGGCAAGAATAGGAAAAAAAGGGTTCTGCTGCTAGGTAGTAGCCATGGGAGAGGTGTAGGCCCTCTTCTGCAGGATCAGTTAGGTACAGGATATCAGGTCACAAACTTTTTCAAACCTAGTGCAACATTAGGCCAGGTAATAGAGGATATAGGTTCCCTTTGTAGGAGTTTCACTAAGGATGATAGAGTAGTGATAGTGGGAAGTACGGGAAATAGTATTGATAGAAACGCGAGTTATAGTATAGAGAGTGACCTGAGGAAGGTGGTGAAGGAGGCACAGCATACCAGGGTGGAGCTCAAGCAGGTCCTAAGTCGCCATGACCAGCCACAATTGAACTATGATGTGAGGCGTATTAATGTGGAAACGGAAGTGCTACTTGGTAAAGGCATTAGTTCTGTGTTGGGGGTTGTGCCTGTGAACACCATTGGTAGGTGGGGTTTCACTAGGCATGGCCTACACCTAAATAGAAGGGGGAAGGGAGTACTTTCCGAGTTGTTAGCTAAAGCAGTGAGGGAGCCCGTTTCCAGTAATGATGGGGTAAGGACTGTGCCTTTTTTAGGTTAGGGGCTGCTGGTGAAGGGACAGAAATAGATTATCAAAGTGATACTGATTGCAGATTCGCGATGAGGAAAGTCTGAGATATTAAAGAAATAGATGAAATGGCTGAAACAATAACTGACTGCGGTAAAAGTTGGAAAGAGGAGATAAATTCTTAAAATGTAAAGCCAGTAGTAAGGGTGTTAATTGTAAACTGTAGAAGTATAATGAACAAAGTAATCGAGTTTGTAAACTTAATAGAGATGCACGAACCACAAGTAATAATTGGGGTAGAGAGTTGGTTAAAAGAAGAAGTACTAGACAGTGAGGTTTTTCCTGATGGTTACAGAGTGTACCGCAGAGATAGAGGAGCAATTGGTTGAGGAGTCTTCATACCAGTTAGCAAAAACTACCACAGTTCACTGGCGTTCATAGATCAAGACCATGAGTTACTTGGGGTAGATTTCTGGGGTAATAAAAAAGAAAAAATCAGAGTGTTGGCCGTTTACCGCAGTGGAAGAATGACAGAAGAGGACGAGGCTCTTGAGGAGAAATTAAATTCATACTCAGATTTCAGAGGTGAGAATAGAATGATCATCATCGGCGGGGATTTAAATTTACCAGGTGTAAACTGGGAAGGGAATAAGATAAATAACACAAGGGAACAAAGATTTGCAAATATCTTAATAAGGGAAGGAGGATTTATACAAGTGGTTGAGCAAAACACTAGGGGACAAAATATTTTGGATATAATTCTAATTAAGCCCGATGAAAACCTTTTGAGCTATCAAGTAACTGAAGGAATAAGTGATCATGAAGCAGTTCTGATGGATATTAGAGGATTCAGTAAACCAGCAGCCAAAATTGAAGGGGGAAATAGGTACAATTATAAAGAGGCACAGGTTTCAAATTTGAGGAGATATTTCACAGAACAATACAGCAAATGGAAGGATGCTCAGGTACAGTAGAGTCAAGGTGGGAAGAGTTCAAGGAGATAATAAGAAAGGGGGAAGAAAAATTTATTCCAAAGCAAAAAATAAAGAGAACGTATGTACTATAATAGGGAAGTGAGGAGGTTAAAGAGGTTGGTAAGAAAAAAACATAACAGAGTAAAGAGACAGCAGGGTAGTAGGGAATATTTAAAACAACTAAACAAGGAATTAATAACAGCGAAGAAAATGGCTAAAGATGGTTTATGAAGAGTATTGTCAGTGCAGGCGGACCATTGACTGATGCATCGAAAAATTTCTATGGCTATATCAGGAAACTGAGGGGAAGGGAGGATGTAGAGACACTTATAGATAAGGATAGAGAAGAAGTTACTGAGGATTTGAAAAAGGCAGAGATTTTAAGTAACTGGTTCAGTGAAAGCATTAGGGACAATGAATCAGAAACAGGAGGGTCTCATTCGGAGAACGAGCTTAACAACACAATTAGAAATGACGATAGTAAAAAATTTGATATCCATCCTGAGGAAATCATGAAGGAAATAAGAAAGCTGAAAAAACATAAAGGGGCTGGTGAAGATAATATTACTACAGATATCTTAAAGATATCCGTATGTGACATTGTAAACATGGAATGAAGATAAATGCAAAGAAGAGTCAGCTTATTAGATACACAAATAAAAAACCAAAGGTTAATTATGAATATAAGGTGGGGAAAGAATTGCTTGCTGAAGACTTGAAATGCAAATATCTTGGAATTACTTTTGATAACAAACTTAACTGGGCAGGACACATAGGACAGGTGGTAGGAAAAGGTTTCAAAGTTCTGCACTTGTTGGAGAGAGTGATGAGGGGATGTACGAGAGAAGTCAAGGAATTGGGTTACAAAACTTTGGTCAGACCATTGCTCGAATATGGTAGTGTAGTACGGGACCCTCATTTTACGAATCAAATACAGGAGTTGGAGAGGGTGCAAAGAAGGGCTGCTAGATTTGTTTCTGGAAATTACCGCAGAATGCAATCAGTAACGGATATGATAAAGGAGCTGGAATGGGATTCATTGCAAGACAGGAGGAGGATGAGGAGGGTCATGGGAGTGTATAGGGCATATACTGTTGATGAGGCATGGAAAGATATTGCAATAGGTATGAAAAGTATTGCATGGAAGGGAAAAGATGACCATGACCACAAGCTGGCACTCGATTACAGGAACAAGGGTGTGGGAAGATTCTCTTTTTTAGGTAAGGGTGTCAGGGATTGGAATGAGTTACCAAGAGAAATGATGAATAATTTACCGAAAACTTTGAAGGAATTTAAAGATAAAATTTGTAGAGGGCAAATGTAGGTGGGTGCAGGATAGGGTGTGTAGGGATATTGCCACCGGAGCCTGTGCTCCATTGCAATTAAATTAAATTAAAAAAATATATATACTACAGGTGTTTAAAAGATAATAGGATGCGACTCTACACCTTATCTTGAAATGTTAATTAATTGAGTTCCGATACTTGCTGCTTACCAATTGACTGGAGTAGTAACAGTAGTACCGGCAAATAATGGAGCGGTAACAAATAGAGTCGAAAATTACGTTACAATCAGTTTAACATCAGTTGTAGGTAAACTAATGGAGAGATTGGCATGTAACCATCTGTAAGCAATGTAAAGCTCTGTTCAAGTAGGCTGTATGGCTTTAGGCAATGATATTAATGCGAATCTCAGTTGGTAGGATATATGCCAGATACTTCGAATGAAATGGAAATGTAGGCACTTATAGGTAAGGATGGAGCAGAAGTGCCTAAGGATATTAAAAAGACAAAGATTTTAAGTAACTGGTTTAGTGAGAGCATTAGGTACAATGAATCAGAATAATGAATACCAATGGTCCCCATACACTACCCTGTAATCTAATTTTTGAATTGCTGATATATTTAATAAACATTTTTTATATGTTGCTGATAAATTGACTGCTAATAGCTCAGTGTCACACAGTATGGATTTTGTCAGCACAGGCTTCCAAGAAAAATTTACCTCTATATCTGTAAATTTAGCTACTCCAGAAGAAATAAGAAGAATTATCAGGTCTCTCAAGAGCAAATACTCAAGTGGTTATGATGGGATTTCCAGCAGATTAATTAAATTGTGCTCCACAGAATTAAGTAAAATACTAAGTTATCTGTTTAATATATCTTTACTTGAGGGTACTTTTACAGAAAGGCTTAAGTATGCTGCAGTTAAATCACTCTATAAAAAGGAGATAAGTCAGCTGTATCGAATTAACGACCAATTTCATTACTAACAGCCTTCTCCAAAGTTTTTGAGTAAGCAATGGTCAATAGACTCAATGAACATCTTAAAAATAATAATATTCTAACTAAATCACAATTTGGTTTTCAAAAGGGTAATTCAACAGAATATGCTATATCTGCATTCACTGGCAATATTTTAGAAGTAATAAATGGTAAACTAATCCCAGTGGAAATTTTTTGTGACTGATCTAAGGCATTTGACTGTGTAGATCGTAAAATTCTGATACAGAAACTAAAGTAACATGGTATAGATGGCATTGTTAATAAGTGCCATAGTTCTTACCTTCTAAATAGAAAACAGAAAGTGTCAATGGAGAATTTTAAGGCTGCCTTAAGAAGTCTATTGTTTTCTGAATGGAAATTAATCAGATGTGGAGTACCTCAGGGTTCTATATTGGGGCCACTATAGTTTTTAATGTATATAAATGATTTACCTTGTGTTTCATCTAAAAACTCAAAATTTGTCAAATAGGAAATAAAAATATTCCAGATTTATCTACAGAATACATTTTAATTATGTCTTTGAACTTATTAATAAATGGTTTACAGCTAATGGTTTGTCTTTAAACTTTAATAAAACAGATTAACACCAGATATATACATAAATTTTTCAGGCCAGTCCATTCAAGAGGTAGAGAGTGTGAAATTTCTACGTTTGTAAATTGATCATATTTTAAATTGGGAAGTACATGTTTCTGACTTACTAATGCGATTCGTTCAATTTCAGCTATAGGTGATCTCTGTATGAGGCAGCTAGTTTATTTTGCTTAATTTCACTCCTTATTGTCATATGGAATAATATTCTGGGGCAATTCTAACCATAGAGACAAAGTGTTCAGAGCCCAAAAGTGGGTAATAAGAATTATGTGTGGGGTTAGCAATAGATCATCATGTATAAAGCTGTTCAAGAAGTTAGGGATTTCAACATTGGCGGCTGACGTATATATACACATTAATGTCCTTTGTAATCACAAATTATACTCTGTTTGAAACAAATGGTAAAACACACAATTATGGCACTAGAACTAAAAATGATCTTCACAAGGATTACAAGTCGTTCCCTCCTGGTGCATTTGAGACCCAAACAATTGTAATCATCTTACTGCTTCCCATAAACTGTCTGATGTCGTCTTCTTGTTCTTTAATTCTTCGTTTACAACAAGGAACGTTATGTGTTACTTCGTACTTCCGTTTGTCGATAAGAATGTTTAAACCGCAATGAAAGAATAAAGATATCGTTATTAAAAATAAATGTGAAACTATTATTACAACACGCTCATGGACTTTTCATTCCGTTAATATTCATTGGCAACTTAATTTAATTTATTTAATTGTAATATGGCACCTGCTTGGTTATACTTTCCCTATAAATCAAATTTCCAGATTCATGGTTTAATTATCTTAATTTTTTTCTTTTCTATATCACCACTATTGTCCTTTATGAATTTGTATCAGAAACTCTTTCAGGTGAATTGTTTAGAGAAGCCTCTGATGTTTTCCCTCCCATCTCAGATATCCCCAATTGGCACCATTAAACCAATTACTTAGCGTGTGTGCCAATTTCGAATCTTTAGTAATGTCTTGCTCATTCTTATACACAATTGTCTGGATACCTTTGCTTTCCCTTAGTTTCCTTACATAGCCACAGAAATTGCTAGGTTCATCACTCGGTTGTCGCCCTGCAACTATAATATTTTTCTCTAACCCATCTTTGGTTTCCCTCTTTTCCTACTTCTTGTCTAGTTGTTTCAAGTTTTCCTTCCTGCCTGTCTGCCTTTAACTCTGTTGTGTTCTCTTCTTGACAACATTTTCAGCCTTCCCACTTCTCTATACACTAAGCTGGTTCTGTACCTTTCTTTATATTTTTGTATCGAATGTAACTATGTATGAACTATTGAGCAACGGCCAGAATTATGTACATGAATGCTGAAACCAAAGTATTAAGTGAAAAGTTTATGGAATCCTGATGGCTCCTGGCGATTCCTGTAGGAATTACGGAGGTTGATTTCCGAACTCCCACTACAACTTTCGGCACTAGAATGGATGTCAGCGCCACGCTCCGGCCGTTCTTTACCTTCATTAGACAACAGGCTGAGTGGGCCTGGGCAGCCGTTCTGGACGCTCAGTTTCGAGGAAAAATCATTGCTTCGTCGGGGATCGAACCCCGTAAAATCAAACATTTAATGAGCAAAAAATGAAAAAAAAAAAGGCTTTCTACTCATGGGTTGGAGCAGTTATAATCTGAGGCTCCTGCTGCTCAGAAGGGACGTTCCTAGAACCAGCCTGGAAGAGCGGCGACGACCCTTCCTGGAGCGGCGCGATGTGTGGGCTGAGAGATAACAGCCACCTCAGCCACCTGCTGAGAACCTAGAATACGGCGAGCAGAGTTGTGTGAGTAAGTTATGCGTTATTGTTATACGAGACGATAGGGTGTGCTGTCTTTTATTTTCGCGGAGTCGAGCATACATAAATAAATCATCAGATACTAACATCAGCCAACATGATAATCCGTCCCATCTCATAAAATAACATAACAGAAACAATTACAGAGGTTGTTTATAGTAACTTTGTCTGATGACACGTGGTTGCAGTCATCTACTAGTATTTTAATAGTTAATTGTTCCTAGATAAGAAACGATACAATATTCCACAAGGATACTTTTGGTATTAAAATATACGGGATGGGTAAAAGTATGAGCAGTTATCAGTGTGTATTGTTCAGGGCACAAATGTAACATCGAATAAATTGATATAAATAAAAAACGCTATAGATTAAAACGAAATGCATATCTGAGAAAGATGCCCACAAAATCGGTGCAGAAAAACTGCGAAAAGCATATACAATTACTTGGAATACTTACAAAAAGAAATCTCTTTCCACCAAAGCCAAACTTCATCACTATAACACCGTCGTTCTTCCAGGAGCATATTTGCGACGGAAACATCGTCATTAACTGTTAATGTCCAAGGATTCGAAAAAATAGAAAGACAGATACTGAGGAAAATATTTGGTCCCAAGATCCAATTGTATTCACTGACCGAGCGATTCACCTCGCACGCACGTGTAAGACGTATGAAGTTTTACGGACATATAGCACGAGTTGATGGCTCGCGACTAACCAAGAAAAATTTTCCACATCGTCAATGGACCCCGACAAACCAAATCACGCTAGGCTTACAGAAACCCAGAAGGACGTTGCAGAAGTAAACTTAGACCCACTGACATCTACACGCAGTATATATAGACAGTTAATCACTTCACATAAATTTACCCCTAAGATCTCTACATCAAAAAATCTGAAACTCAGAAATGCATGGACACAAGAGAGACGTCAAGCCCACAGCGAAAGGATGAGGAGGTTTCGGGAAGATAAGAAGAACAGCAAGAAGAATAGAAAGGACATTGTAAATTAATGGTTCCACGCGCTCCTTAGTGGGCTAAACGATAAAATAAAATAAATAAATAAAACGAAATACAGACTTAAGTTGTAGTGCGGAGATGACAATAGCTGTCAGGATCATTGTGATAAAGGAAGATAGCCATATCCATTATACGATATGTTTTTTTTTTTTAATTAGTGGAAACTATTGATATGATATAATATTTTATTCATCCTGCGAACTGTAACCCCATGTCCATCTTAAACGTCAAATGTAAAGATCAATTAAATAATGGGATAAATACAGCAGGTTAAATACATATAGGTATTGTATACACATTTAATCTGTTCTACTACCGAGATAAAGTAGTGACTGGAAAAATTATGGTGTTTACAGTTTGAGGTATATTGTTAAAAAATCTCTGTTTTAACGTTGTTCCTCCCCATGACTCCCTGTTTTATGTTTTCAATCAAATACTTATACTGTATAAAATTTCTCTGGTATGCAGTGCCTTAATTGATAATACCGATTGCTGTTTTGCAGGGGAAAAATTCTATAAGTAATTTCAATAATTTATCGTTCATTTCCCTCTCCAGTTGGGAAGTACACTATTCCGAATACCCATCCGGCCGTCCAGATTTCAGGTTTTATTTGGTTCCGAAGTCACTCGAAGCGAATAATGGAATAATTCCTTCAACAGGCAACAGCCAGGGCCACATACGTGCATACTCTGCAATTCACAATTATTGTGGTTGGCAAAAGATGCTTTCCACCAAAGCTAACTCTGTGTATTCTAATTTCGGATAGCCCGAGGAAAGAAAGAATACATATAAGCATCAGTGCGGCATCTTATTTCTCTAATCTTATCTCTCCTGTCATTACGAACTAAACAGGTTGGTGGACGAAGCATTTCATTGCACTCGTAAATGAACGAAGAATTTCGCATATTCACAAATAAATTCAGACGAAACCAACGTCGTCTGTTTACCAGACAAGCCCAGCCCAACCTATGTATCAATTCAATGACGCTTTCGTGAGGCTTGTAGCAAACAATCACGAATCAAGCGGCTCTCTTCTGTACTTTCTCTAACGCGTCAGTCAATTCCTTGCGATACGGATCCCAAACTCCACAACAGTAATCCAAATGTGGACGCTCGAGAGTTTATAAATTATCTCCTTAGTATTAACATTACAATTCTTCAAAAAACGACCTGTGAATCTTAACTTAGAATGAGCTTTATATACAAGGTATGAGCAGCTCCCATTTCAATTTGTTTTGTACTATTACTCACAAATACTTCATAGAGTCAACTGTGTCAACAGCTGAGCTGCTCACTATGTACTCATGAGCAGTCGAATCCCTTTTGTTAGTTATGCCCCTTGACCGAATTCCTTCCCGTTTTTCCAGTCAGTTCTCGCCTCTAATAACTTCAGCATCGAAGAGATGTAAAGCCATAAAACCGTTCATTTGAGTGTAGGTTATATGGATTATTACACTTTCCAAACACTACAGCTTTCAAAATAATAGCGTGTAACTGAAGGAGCATTTTTTTTTTCATTATGACTTTACGCTTCGTCGACGTCGAGGTCATTAGAGGCGTGAAATGATGGGCACAAGGAACGGGAAGGAATTCGGACATGGCTTTTTGTAGGAGGATCCCGGCATTCAACCGGAGTGATTTGAGGAAACCAAATCTGGATGGCCGGACGGGGATTCGAACCCACGTCCTCCCGAATGCGAGGCCAGAGCGTTACCCTGTCACCTCGCCACGCTCGGTGAAGGAGCACTAGGCACTGGTACTGTACATACTGCAGGATGTAAAATAGTGGGTAGAACATCCAACAGAGAGCAGCTCAGATTTTATAGCGTGAAAAGGAATTTATGTGAATGAGCAACGATAGTTAAATATGGATTCTAATGCAAAACTTCCTTCGCATTATTATTCAAATGCTGGTCTACGATCTGTCAGAAACAAAACAGAAGAGCCCTCCATGAAGAATTTAAAGAGACAATATCAATAGGACCAAAGAATTTAAAATAGACCTTGAGTTTGACTTTATTTATTAGGTTTATTCACAATTAAAATTAACTTGTGCTCATTCATTATTCCCCCCCCCTCCCCAAAACAAAAATCGTTTTTGTGAATATTTAAGATATTTACCCTACACAATCCCTATAAAATTATCAGATTAGCGTGTGGTGCAAGCAAGAACTGTTTTCTAATGGGAATTGTTTACCTTATGACAGTAAAGCAGCGGTTCCCAACCTTTATTGGTACGCGACCCACTTTTAAGTAAAAAAAAATTTCGCGACCCACCTAATATGAGAGTCTATTTAAAATCAGAATGGGAACTGTTCTATGACCTCGATACACTCTCGACTATCCTATGCTACGAAAAGGCAAATTTTCGTACAAAGGATGTACTATCAACAAAAACATGAATTGATAATACATAAAACAACAAACATATTATAGACCGGGAGGCGACTGCACAGACCATCATCCTCAACTGCTGAAATTCCACCATTAGAAGTAACTTGATCAGCATATTAAAATACAACTGGTCTGCCAAGTCGATTTTTGGTGGAAACCACCTGCAGACCCGATTTTAGTGGTTTATTTGGCAGGATTATTATTGTGTTTTACTTCACCCAAATGTATGAAAATGACTGAGAGCCGGAAAACACAATGGTAAACTTACCAGTCAACCACTAAAATGGGATTTGTATGTGTCGATATGACTTGGCACATCAGTCGCATTTTCCTGCTTTGCTAATAACAAGGATAATTGGTAAGCCGCTATGGTAGACTGTTTTGTTGGCCTGACACTGACTTTTCCATTGTAAATTTGGTCGATAGATAATGTTTTTTTCTTTATTTTGAAAGAGTTCAAGAGACTCATCCGTGTACTCAGGATGCTTGGTTGACAAGTGCCTTGCAAGTTTTGATGGCTTCATGCTTTCATAAGACAAATTTTCACAACAAATCACGCACTGAGGTATTGGCTCCTCTTCAGTACCCGAAAACACAAATCTGTATTTCAAATAATCCGGTTTATACTCTCACAGATACGTCTTTTGCTTTTTCTCGCTGCCTGCATTGTAATTACAAATACTTGGTTGTGGTTCAGTAACATTTTCAAACATATTATTACTTGCCGTGGAGGTTGAAGTTTCCTCACCATCTGGATACTCTCTTTTACGGCACGATCCAGTCCTCAACAAACTTTCCATAATCACATTAAATCTGCTCTCAATCAAAACAAAACGCAAACAACAATTCACTCTCACAAGCCGAGAAAGACTGTTTTCATCAAAGACTTTGGTTTCGATTCAAGCATGAACAAGAAAATGACAATCAGAGAAGTAAAACTGCCGGTGGTATGCGCGCACATCTTCACGGGGCGGGAGAGGGGGTGTTCAGGGGTTGCCATAAGGATTTCGCGATTACTGCCGATGCTATATCTCGCAACGTGGTTATTGTATAATACCAGCTGACTGATTAAGAAAACTTTTTTTTCTCACAAAGTTTTAATTTAAGCTAATAGCTTTCATGATTACTGCACTTGTAAAATATCGTGTTATATATTTTAAATAGATGAAATAAAAGATATATTTTTGGGGTAAATACGTCTATTGTTCCGCGACCCACCAAAACACACGCCGCGACCCACCAGTGGGTCGCGATCCATAGGTTGGGAACCGCTGCAGTAAAGTATTGTATAAGATACAGCAGGGAATCACTTTCGCTCTCCTGCTGTTTGCGCAACAGAAAATTTTTAAATTGTAGTTACAGTCGCTGCCACCAGTCACCGCTGTAGTAGCTGGTGCGCGCTTGGTAGGCTGCCATTGTGTTTCTGTTCGAGGTGGTGTTTGGAGGTTATGTTTGCGATAGCTTCAGTTAAGAGGAGCCGTCTCCGAAAGAAAACTTGTTTATTTACAAAGAATAATACGTCACTTTAGCTTGCGATCACTTTCCGGTGAGTGTCTGTGTGACAAACTTAGTGAAGTTTTGTTAGCTGCATCAGGCGTTGTGTTGTCGCATTTCACGTTGTTATGGTTCTAAGCAGTTAAGATTATTTATTACGCTGGTTCATGTCATATTCCGTTATTGTTTATGACACGAATCGTTCAGTATTTCTTATTTGTGGTTTGATATTATTTTGGTTGATGTTGTTGCTGTATTGTACCTCAGTTGCTCTGATCTTCTGCTATCCCTGGTAGTCTGTTGACGCCATTTGTAGTATAAACCACACACTATTTGGCACGTAGATTTATCGCGAACCTTGTCGTGTGTCTGCTGCAGTTGGTTTTAACTACTTTGTGTATTAACTCTTATAATATGGAGAAATGTACAGTTGTTTTAAATCGTTGTTTTCGTGCTTTAAAGTTTGCTTATTTTGCACAATGGATATTTTTTTGAGTATAAAATATTTGGATGTTTTTTTCTATAAACCAGACATTGCGATTTCGCTGTAACTACATTACTCCGCGCGGACTAATATTGCGGTAGCCAATCGCAAGACTATTATTTTTAACCAGGAACACAACCTGGACGAGAATGACACAAACTATTAATTAGGTTGTACTCCTTCCTGTATTATTCTAGCGCTCCAGGGATTATTAAAACCAAAATACGCTTTCAGAGTAATGCTTCTGGCTGCCGCAGTATTAGTCCGCGCGGAGGAATGTAGTTACAGGGGAATCACGTAATTTGGTACGCACATTATTTGAGAAAATGTCAGGTAAAGCATTCAAATGAATCAAATATGCTGAAAGTTGCTCGAAATGTGAGTACATTGTTAAATGTTACTACGCAACAAATACATATTATTTTCCACTTGTTTTTATTGCATATGGCTCTTAAAATTCATTTTCGGAGAGAAAACTGCATTCGACATCAATATGGATTGTACAGAACATGTAACGGTACACGTAACTATACAAATCATTCAGTTATTATGGCAGACATATTACAGTAAGAAGCTTACATTCGTATAAGGCCGGTCGTCCACTGCAAGCGTATATAAGCGATTAACAGGTCTTGCGTAGTCGCGCAACTTATCCCAACACACGGAACGTTAGAGCCTTATTACACTAGGCGACTTGGCGGCGCAACCAGCCGCCCCACTGGTGTCTCTGTTGGCGACGCAACCAGGATTCTGGTGGCGCCGCCAGCCAGCCACTCGCACAACCGAGCAGTCTCTTTGCTGTTATCCTCGCATTGTACGCGAATTGCGTAGTTGAATATGTCCAGTGAACTACAGAATGTCACTGTGGAAATGAGTGGAAGTGAAAGTGTAGAGAAGACAAAGGGGTAAAGCAAGAAGAATTTCTCATTTTCGTATCTTTCCCGGAAATATCAATCTTTACTAGGTACAATGATTAATAGAAAGACGGTTTAGACATTCTTAAGTAATTAAAAAACTTGTTGTCATCTGAATACAGTTCATCAAAAAGAGTATAGATTCCCTTAGCAATAGAATATGATGTACATACATCTTTCTCTCCTTCCTTTTTCATTTTAATTATTTTTAATTAATTTAATTGCGATGGAGATAACACTCAGGTAACAATTTCTCTAGTCATCTAATTTCCCCTTTATGTATATATTTAAATTTTCTTTTATAGTTGGAATGTTAAATTCCTTCCCCATTTACTTTTCCGATTTAAAAATTTTAATTTTTTTTAATTTGTTTTTTTTTTTTTTTTTTTTTTTTTGTTCATCACTACACTTAGTAATTTGTTCCAATTCCTGACGCCCTTAACAACAAAAGAATTTTTTTTCCACTCCCTTATGCAAGAAATCGAGCCCAAGCTTGTGGTCATGGTCGCCTTTCTCCTTCCATGCACTATTCCTAATTCTTTTACCAATTTCCCTCCAAGTCCATCACCAGCATATGCCCTGCACATTTACAGCACTCTCTTCACCCTCCTCCTTTCCTCCAATGAGTCCCAATCCAGCTCCTGTATCATATCAGTTACTGACTGGGTCCTGCGATAATTTCCACAAACAAATATAGCTGCTCGTCTTTGCACACCTTCCAACTCCTGTATTTGATCTCCAAAATGTGGTCCCAAACTACACCACTATATTCAACAAATGATCTGGCCAAAGTTTTGTAACACAACTCCCTAACTTCTCTGTTACAGCCTCTCATCACCCTCTTCAGCAAATGAAAGATTATGTAACCTTTTCCTACCACCTGCCCAATTGAGTTTATCAAACGTTATGCAAAGAATTTACACTTCATCAAGCAAAGCTGACCCCACTCTGTAATCATAATTAACCTTTAGATCTATTTATCTTTGTATCTTATAAGCCGACTCTTCTTGGTATTTACCTTCATTCCATGCTGACCTACCCATTTAGATATTCTATCCAGATCATCCTGCAACTGTTCAGTCTTCACCTATTTTTATCCTATTGTATACCATTGTATCATTTGCAAAATACCTAGATTCTGACCGTAACACAGTCATTCATTAGAATAATGAACAGCAACTCCCATATTTACTTCCACTTCTCTTGATAATGTATTTCCTACTCTAAACCTTTGCTTTCTGACTTTTAAGACTTCCTGTGCACAGCAAGTAACTTTTTCATCCAATTCAATACATTTCAGTTTATTTAAAACCATTTTATGGCTCACTCTATCAAATGCCTTAAAAAAATCAAGTGCCACACTATCAACTTGCCCTCCCATTTCCAGTTCGTTTTAGATATCTTACATATAGCCCACTATCTGAGATTAAAATGAATATCCTTGCCTAAAGCCATGTTGTCGATCTGAAAACTAATTTCGTTCTTCACAGACATTTCTGATATAGTTGCATATCAATCTCTCCATCATTCTGCCTCTCACTGATGACAAACTAATTGGCCAGGAATTTTCACCATATTTTTAACCCTTCCTTTATGATCTGGTACTACTATCGGTCTTTTCCAATCCTTTGGTAAGCAGCAAGTCTCCAAACTCATTTTATACAAAATTTATAGGTAAGGTACAATATCGTATCCCACAATCTTTAATAAATATAGTAATATTATCTACACCAGTTTTAGCTTTCTGAGTTACTTCGCAATTTCCTGAGAATTTATTTCAAATTTTGTAGGTTCGACATTTATAATCTCCTCTGATTCATTCCCTCCCATCAAAGGATGACTGTCCCTAGTTGTCTCACCAAACCTGATACTCAGTATCTCTGCAATTTTAAAATTGTAAAGTAGGAAGGAGTATATGAACAGTAGACTGAACGCGTGGTGGCGAGTCTGGTGGCGTCGCCTGGCGGTCTAGTGTAATAAGCTACGTAAGATACAATGCCCCGCCACGACTCTGCGCCGCCAGTGGTTGCGGGCCTGATGGCCGGGCACAGCAGGCAGCCGGCCGCCAGTTTCTGGCGATGCCACTGGCTGCCCTAGTGTAATAAGCTCCATAAGACTCAATGCCCAGCGATGAGCAGAGCCACCAGTTGCGCGGCGGTTGCGCCGCCAAGTCGCCTAGTGTAATAAGGCCCTAACTCGTCAACCGTTTTGCATCCGCCTTTTGCGGCATTCTTGATAACGTCATTACTACACTTTCGCATTTGCCGACATACCAGTATAGCGCCTTGCAACGATCAGAATTACACAATTGTTGTTAATGCAACTAAATAATGTTGCACAATCTGTTAGATTTTTCAATATTTTGCTACAAGAAGAGAATTAATTACAATTTCTCCGATTTTTATTAATGTTCTATAAAAATTTATCTTTACAATTCTTCTCAGTGTTATTACTCAAAGTACCAGTTAATGTTTACCCGGAATAGTCATATATTTACTTGCAATGTGAAACTTTTATAAATTCTAGGTCCCGTCCGTTTGGTATGATTACAGTAACAACCATATCACAGTGTATCCACTTTCACTTGGGTTGCGATTTATTTTCACCGTCGATATCAATTTATATTTGCTAGATTCGTTATTATTATCTCACCACCATTAGTAGGCGACTGGTGCCTTAACTTACAACTGCAGAGATAAATACTTAACATTTATTTATTTATTTGTCGTATAGGCAAGCAACTAATAAAATAATAAATATATACAATGACAAGAACGTTGGTAGCGTTCACAAGCTGATGTCCAATTCTTCCAGCCATTCTAAGAAGGAACTTGTAGCTCCAAAAACATCTTCATATGGTCCATCATACTTCTGTAGAGGGCATTCCCTGATAATATGCTCCACACTCTGGGAAGGAGCACCGCAGTCACATGCAGGAGAATCCTGAAGACCCCACTTATACAGCATGGCGTTGCATTTCGTATGGCTTGTTCTTAGGCGATTAAGTTTGACCCACTGGTAATACTTAACATAATTTCCGACTATAGTTCCACCAAGTATTTTGACTATTGCGCACAATTATACTTTGCCAAGATGTAATCAAATTGATTTTTACTGATGCTATCAATTTTACCTAACGAAATTTTTGCAATGTAACACATATTATTAATGCTTTCTAAATATACTGACCGCCTGAATGTGACTGCTACTCGGTTTTTACTAATTTCCTGAGGACAAATGAAACAACTATCCGATTCATTTGCGCACTTTTATGTGCTAACAACAGCTTCATTGAGTACAACTTCCAACTAATATGGTGACTGCTAAATTGCAAGGTCCACATACGTGTAGCAAAAATATACAAATGTACAAGAATGATCGTATAAGCAACATTTAATCTCATTTCAGCTCATCTGCTGATAACCCCTCGCGACATTAACAGACAATGAGTTATTAATTGGTTTGGACAGCTCAAAGGACCGCTATCCTAACACTAGTGCGTATAATTTCACGAATGTTTCTACTGCGATCGTATTGTTTGCACAAATTTTCCAGTTAGCTGCTTTCGCTGTCTGAATACAGTTTACTATCCTTGATTCACTAACGCCATTTAATGTTGGTAGAGTTACTTAAACATTTTAATGACCATTATTCACTTCAAAACTAAGTTGTTATGGCACGTCATACAATTTATTACGCGAACATTGCTAATATTTGTAGCACAGCACACAATATATTAATTCCCCTTTTTCTTAATAACAAATACTCAACTAAGCTACAACTACCGTTATTTCTTAATATCATGGTTGTTAACTTGATTTACAACATTGTATTACTGTATTTGCGTGACCAAACACACACCACCTCGTGTTTGAGCAAACAAACACAACTACTGACATAGACCTCGTCACATAATACCAGCATGTCATGATATAATGCGTGCCCTGGTTACGACGGGTGTTAACATTCCTGGCCTGAATGAAATAAGTAATCGGTTTACATTCTTGACTGGGCGTAACCGGTGAGCTAACTTTTCTTTCATTGAAATAAAGCCACCTCCTTCTCTAGACAATTAAATTAACTACATACATTTTGACACATGGTACACATCTATATGTTCTCTCAGTTTTCCCAGATTTATGATCGCTAATGTATACATTTTTTATACCCTCTTGTTAGCTATTAATTATCACTTAAAATCCGTCTAAGTTAATTTCTACCAATCTTATAAATTACTTAACATTTTTATACATTCAGAGACATTTATAATTAATTCCACGTTAGTTAACCATAGGTGTACACCATTTATTTCTATATTTACTTCAATCTGCAGCTATTCTCACATCCAAACATTATTACAATCTGTGGCCGCTTGTAACGGGTACTCACGCTATTCGTGTTTGTATAGTTAAAAGTTCGTTGAAGCAATTGAGCAGCTACACTTCCTAACACGATTTTTCTTAAGCTTTCTTCCACCACTAATTACTCTTTTAATTAAAGGTTCGTTTTGCCGTGCGGTCGCCAGTCTTTCGGCTATGCTAATTGGTTAATTAAAGTCACAGAAGGAAAACACATATGCGAACTAGTTTTCGTAAATTTATTCCCCTGAGACTACACAGTCCACAAGCATGCCACCAGACAATAATACTAATGTTTCTTCGTCACCGAAGATAGCAGCTTCAAGTACAGTCAAAACAACTAAATAAGCAGTGAGCACAATTCTCGAAACTAATTAACAAACAATCGCCATAATCCGATTCTGCAGTAGTTTACTAAACACAGTTTATATTGAATCAGGTCTCTCGGAAGAACCTTCATAGTCCCACATATACTTTAGCACACATCCCACAGCGTTCTTTAGTACGGAACACACGCCAAGCGGCCGTACGATGTATTCCCGGGATAAACACACTGCCGTCGACCTTCCGTTCCCGCCGGCTGTTCCGTACGTTCCCACTGACAATCACCGACTCCTCGACTCACCGCGCTCGGCGCTCGCCCACCGCCAAAGACCTTACATACCTCTCAGATTACACTATCCACTCCAAATATAACCGTAACGTTCATGGTTACGTTACACCCCCACCGTTACAATGTGGCAAAAGTCGGCATTGACAAAGCACCGACTTTTGTCATCACAAACCACACTTGTTCACATATACATAGAAACATTTACAAAAAAATACAAGATTAAATGTTTACCAAACATAAAGGGAAGTCTGGGTGGCTGCTTGCTTATCCTTAAACTAACATAATTACATACACATTAAGAATAACACACACAGTCTGAAACTGCATGAAACAAATCATCAAACCTTTCAATGTCCATATGTCCTTGCTTAGATCCATGACATATAACCAAGAAATTACAAATTGAGTTACAATATATTTTGACAACAATTTTTCCTCTCTTTTTTCTGATGTATGACACATGCACTGAATCGTGCCTTGTTTACTTCGACAGTGCACTGACAGTGTGCCCTGCTCAGGCAGGTGCCTCATTCACTGACTGTTGTACACCAACACTGATCACTCCACACGCGGAAAGACGCAAACTGACATTACGCTGCGCCACACTTACATCATCTTAACACTTTAATGAAAGGGAAAACCGCACTTCTAAGTACATTGTCCGGCCTCGGGGCTAAAATTACTGGGAAACACAACCAGCAAGAATGCCTTCCGCAACTGTGTATTAATACTACGTGGGTCACCAATCTGTACCCAACTACCAAAAGTCCTTACCCCACTAACTTATTGACACAGCCTCTTACACATTCTAATTGTGACTGCGATTGACTGTTACAAGAAACTACTGAAAACTTACTTAAATCATGGCAACACTTAAAGCTTGGAGGTGCGGTAGATGCGACAGTGCTGTGAGTTGGGCCCCTCTATCCGGTGCCTGCACCAAAACAAACCGTGTGCGGGTCGCTTATCTGCGCACAACCTCAAAAGACATTGATACAACAACTGTACAATACCATAGAAGAAATAATTGTGATGACCAAACAACCTGAAAACCTAAACCTACCATAACGATAAGGCATTTATGCATGGATGTTTCCATCATGCGCAGTGAGGCAACTGAAGACTGTACCTCACCCCCTCCACCTAAAGTACCTGCTTCTTTTTCTTTTACAATATTCCTTCCTTCACCAAACAGCATTAAACCCCGCTTCTTCTTACGCTTCTTCCAACTCTCTTCTCTTCCTCCTCCTTTCTTCTTATTTACATTCTTTGCTTCATCATATAACCGTAACTTCTTCCTGTGCCTCTTCCAACTTTCTTCTCTCAGCAAATACCATTCTTCTGGCTTCACATAGTATCCTCTATTTGCTAGTCTCTTTCTTCCCATTAATTACCTTCTGTTTTGTGTCTTTACATAAGGGATAGTTCTCATTTACCATCATACAATGTTTCACTTCGAGATTCCCTTCCGACAAAGTTTCAGGCTTCACTGTTTCTGTCTCCTGAAGTGTTTCTTTCACCTCAAGGACTGCTTCTCGCTGTCTTCCATCTTCTTCTGCTGACCTCATTTCTTCTTTTACTACAGTATCTTTCTTAACAATTTTGTCGTCAGTACACAAGTCTTCTCCTGCTCTTCTGGCTCACAACATCATTTTATTCACAGTTTCTCTCCATTTGATCTATAAGTTAGTTCTGAAATTATCTTTGCCTTTTCTTGTCCGAACCACCTTATCTCCTTCCAACTTGACCACTCTTCTGACGAGTCATCACTCTCCTCCTCATGAATGCGCGCTTTAGCGATGAACAGTTTAGCATAATCTCCGACATTCATCCAGATCACTCTTTCCTCTCCTTGATCGTTTGTAATTGGTTCATTAGAAATCTCATCTTCATCTCGCCCCTCGTATTGTCTTCTGGTTCTTCTTTTGATAGCCTCGTATCGTCTCCTGTCCCCGCTGAGGCTGAAGCAGTGACAGGCACTAGTTTACCTGTGGTGCACTCTCCACCACGGCCACCTGCACCTGATTTACTGACTCTCCTCGGGGCCAATCGTCTCCAGTTGGTCCATTATATTCACCTCTAAATCCTCCTCCCCCTGTTCCACGACCACGTCCAAATCCTCCTCTTGCCCGCGGTTATTGTAGCCGCCTCGATTCCTGTTATCAAAATGATTGTAGCTCTCCTGCTGCTGATGTGAATTACTTCTGTCCCCTTCCGATTGCGATTTCTCCGCGTAATGTGTGGGTGTCCTCACCCCATATTCTTTTGCTCTTATACTTTTCTCTTGTTCGTCCAGCCGACCCAACATCTTTACCGCCTCGTCAATGGTACATATATTGTGACTGACAAATACAAGCTGTGTCGACTCGGGCAAACGCGCACTAATCATCCGCACATATTCCCCTTCACTAAATGGTGAACTTAAATGTTTACAAGAATTAACACACTTCAAGAAAAAATTTTGCTGAGTGCCCCCCACCCGGCGAGTATGGTTTTCCCATCATTAAATTCCGCCGAACAGCAATTTGCCGGTCGATGGACCAGAAATGTTCCAAAAAAGCTGACTTAAACTCCTCAAACGTCTCGCAATTATCTGCCGCCCGTTCTCCCCACATTCGGGCATTCCCCTTGATATGTTTACTGAACATTTCTATCTTCTTCCTTTCTACGGCCCTACAGAACGGCCCAAAATTTTCAAACTTCTTCACAAAATCAACTGGGTGTATCCCCCCATTATCACAAAAGTCCTCCCAGTCCACTTTCTCTTCTACCATGCACGCAGTGAGCGCATTCACATTTGGCAAGATTTGACATTTGACAACCTCTTCTCGCACAACTTGTGGAACTCGTAACTTTAGACTTTTTTCAATTTGCTTCTCTTGTAACTGTAACTTTTCATTCACCCACACTGCAGTAGACGCCTTAACCTTTTCCACCTGACACGACAATTTCTCTACGCCGACTGTTAAATGATCAACTTCTTCTTTTACTACCGTGTATTTTCCGGTAAGGGTTTCTCCTAAAGTCTCCACCTTCGACAGTCTTTCATCATGGTTATCTTCTATAAGCTCGACTGTTTTCTTTAGGGATTCCATACTTTGGTGCAAAACACTAGTTACTTGTTCGCAGTCTGAACGATACTGAGTCAATTTACAAGATATTTCAGCAGTTTGTTGTGCACAAAGTTCCCTATATTGTGTCAATTCTTCCCTAAACTGCCCTAGTCGCGATTCAAAAGCATCCCGAAGACATTCGATACTCTCCTTATTTTCATTTAATTTAGATTCAAGCAAAATACTATTTTCATTTAATTTGGATGCAAGTGATTCATTTAATTTGGATTCAAGTGAAATACTATTTTCATTTAATTTGGATTCAAGTGATTCATTTAATCTGGATTCAAGTGAAATACTATTTTCATTTAATTTGGATTCCAGTGATTCATTTAATCTGGATTCAAGTGAAATACTATTTTCATTTAATTTGGATTCAAGTGAAATACTATTTTCATTTAATTTGGATTCAAGTGAAATACTATTTTCATTTAATTTGGATTCAAGTGAAATACTATTTTCATTTAATTTGGATTCAAGTGAAATCTTGTTTTCATTGAATTTAGCTTCCAGAAAGGACTGAATTGACATGACAAATTGTCCCTGGAAAGCACAAAACATTTCCGACATGGACGCCTCATTACTTTCCCTAACCACTTCTCTTGACTTGTCAACTTCTGATTCACTAGCAAAACTCGTCATCGACTGTAAATGATTAGACACAGTAAGGGAGGAATGATTAATGCCTACACTGGGTGCGTCACCAAGGGACTCACCTCCCCGCACCATCTCTCCATTCACACCACCCTCTAACTCAGATGCCATATTACGAAATTATTTCACACAATAAATTCAATCTTCCGTTGTAGAAAAGACAAGAAGTAACCAACGCCGTCAATCCAGCAAACAGAATACACCAGTATACATTAGCACAAAAAAAAGGTAAAATTCTGTTTCCAGATCTCTTAACTACCAAACAAGATATACACCGTGTCATAAAATACACTTTCAATTGAATACATACACTACTATCAATGACCAAAAAAATTACGGAAACTCTACAGAAATCTCTATCTATGAAATCAACCTCTTGAATCAAACCCGTTCAACTACAGCTGGCGTATATCTGGTTTGTTATTACTTCCACATTAAATATCCTTTTTTTCCGATTCCAATTAACAGCAAAATAAAATAATTTTTTTTTTTTCTTGAAAAATAATTTGCTAAGCAAATCTACCACAGTTCTCCGGCATTTCAACTTTAATAAATTAACGAAAAAAAAGGTAAAAAAACCTCTGTTACTCAATATGCAAAAATAATAATAATTAATTTTTTCTTAAAAAAAATCGCGAATTATTCGTGCCGGTTTGTGCTTTTACAAAGACTGAAAAATAAATCTTGCACTTCTTTGGAAAATCAACAAAAAAATCTACAAATTAATTCGTTCACAGAACTGACATAACTTGCCCCAAATCAGAATAACATTAAGCTTGCATGCATAAAATTTGCAATCCGCATAGTCAGTAGCTCATTTGAAGATTCATTAATGCAAAAGAAATAATTACTACCGCGGAAATGTGATTCCAATCGAAACCGTATATTTTTATTTTTTATTTTAATGTCAGTTTGTGTCTTTCTTTAATTAAAAAAATTGTTCGCACTTCCCTTTCGAAGAATCTCAGTTGCTGACCGCGCTGCCGTCGACCGCAATGACGCCGCGCCGCTTCTGCGTGCCCGCGTTGTTCCGCTGTCGCGTCTCTCCGATGTACCGCGTTGCCCCGGTGTCGAGTTGTTGCTCTGGCGAGGCTTCCCGTCAGACTGCGTTGCTCGGTTCCGATCGTGAAAGCTCGGGTCCTCTCGTTTATTACATTGTTGTGCACTCGCCGCCTCGAAGTAGCCGTACCATCGCCGATTGTTGTCTTCCCGCTCTACTCACTGCTTATTATTTCCAGCACTTTTTTTTTTTTATATATTAATCACTGTCCGTCCTTAACAATTTTAACTGCAACTTGTCCTGTCACGGTCGCCATGTAACGGGTACTCAACGCTATTCGTGTTTGTATAGTTAAAAGTTCGTTGAAGCAATTGAGCAGCTACACTTCCTAACACGATTTTTCTTAAGCTTTCTTCCACCACTAATTACTCTTTTAATTAAAGGTTCGTTTTGCCGTGCGGTCGCCAGTCTTTCGGCTATGCTAATTGGTTAATTAAAGTCACAGAAGGAAAACACATATGCGAACTAGTTTTCGTAAATTTATTCCCCTGAGACTACACAGTCCACAGGCATGCCACCAGACAATAATACTAATGTTTCTTCGTCACCGAAGATAGCAGCTTCAAGTACAGTCAAAACAACTAAATAAGCAGTGAGCACAATTCTCGAAACTAATTAACAAACAATCGCCATAATCCGATTCTGCAGTAGTTTACTAAACACAGTTTATATTGAATCAGGTCTCTCGGAAGAACCTTCATAGTCCCACATATACTTTAGCACACATCCCACAGCGTTCTTTAGTACGGAACACACGCCAAGCGGCCGTACGATGTATTCCCGGGATAAACACACTGCCGTCGACCTTCCGTTCCCGCCGGCTGTTCCGTACGTTCCCACTGACAATCACTGACTCCTCGACTCACCGCGCTCGGCGCTCGCCCACCGCCAAAGACCTTACATACCTCTCAGATTACACTATCCACTCCAAATATAACCGTAACGTTCATGGTTACGTTACACGCTCCTACTTCTACATACAGTATATAAATTATTAATTCCTGTTATGACCTTCACACACCAATTCTATTTACATAATAATTACAAATTTCCCTTCACTCGACATCTTACGACTCAACATTACTTTTTCCTTCACCATGCTGTCCCCGTGTCCTCTGAGAATTCGCGGCGACTGTTCACAATTATGAAATACAGCACTACTAAACTACGCCGCTACTTCGGCCAATGACTTCATTTTATGCAGTTCCATCTGCGCACTACACGACCCCTTTACTCGCACTTTCATTTTTCTTATATTTGCTTCCCCAAACTATTGTTTCCTTTTACAACCTTTGCATTTTACGTATTACTGATTCTCACTTGCAGCTACATTATTTCTACTTTACTTCTCGCAATAACTGCTTCCACACTTGCAGCTACAATATTTCTACTTTAATCTCGTAGTAACTGCTTCCACATTTACAATTAAATACGGTTACTATTGCAATAAACTATTTTGCATTTGGCCTGCGTTACCGTATGATGTTTTCTCGACTGTTGCTTCCGCTGGCGACTGCAAAACCCGTGTTGTCCTCCGTCAGCGTTCTCCTGGTGCTGTCGCTGCGTTCTGCGCTGGCTCTGACATTGCACAGCCCGTCGCTTGATGCTACCTAGCGTCGCTGGCCGACTCCAACGTGCGTCTGCCGACCACCTGACCATCTGCCCACCCTCTGCTCTAGAAAATCCTATTTAATGACTTAGCCGACAGTCCCTATTCATGACTGAGAGCTGCATGGAAACAGAAAATGAAATATGGTAGATAGAAGCACCGCGATATTAGAAACCACTAAAAATTACCATGAATTGCATGTTTCTGACTAGGGCTTAACGTCCCCAGCTAACACACAAATTCTTCTGCAATAACTAAAGGGATAGTGTGACTGGTCTAGGGCTTTACATCCCTAGCTGATACCAAAAGTTCTCTGTTCTAGGTCTTTGGACCCACAGCTGTCTTTGGAAATCACCAGTAAGAACCCTCTGTTGCCATAGCTGGCGTTCAATTTCCGACGTTGACACTTGTAAACTACGTCATCTGCCCTGTTGTATCTAGAGGTCTACGCTCCACAACTGTCAGCAGAAAAATTGACGTCATCTGTTACACTATCCTGAGTTCAGGACCCCAGATCTGACATCAAATAATTTATTCATACGTCGCGTTCCCGGTTCTCTTAGAACTCAGAGAAACAACTCTACAGTGGCTAGAGCTAACCCTGGCATTGTCGAGTGGCTTGGGACGCAGGGTAGGTACTTATGGGAGCAATTAGTCGAGTAGCTTGACTACTAGGAGGGAGTTAATCACTGTTATGGTCTATATCGTGGGGGTGCATGCTTCTATTATTGCTATGAATGAAACAGTGGTAGAGGATACAGAAGTATATTTACAACCCTTTCATAGAAAGGAACAATAAGGGAGACACATAGTCTCAGCTGTATACAACGGAACAGTACTATGGCCCAGTAGATAAAGAAACAGATGCTTACAGTGTTGCAGCAGAGCAGAGGGTGGAAGCAGTGGCGAGGCTTCGGAGTCCGGTGTTCGGGCCCGGGCTGGCCCACCCGAGCCGGCGGTAACTTCCGTGCGACGTCCCCGACCGACCAAGTTCGACCAACCACTGTCTGAGGCCTACTTTATATACGCATTTTTCTGCTGATGTGACGCTCTAGCGCCACAGTTGCCTCAACATTGCCTCACCTCCACCGATATTGCTAGAAGTCCAGGCATGGCACGCGACAAGATAAATAAATACCATCATCGTAGTGGAATGCTTCAGCACAACCGCAGCATTGCAGTAATACAATTCAAACAAGTAGATTGTCTTAAAATATATTTTATCAATAGAAATATTGGCGTAATTGGATTATTCTCTTCTTTTTCAATTATCTTAGCGCTTATCTTAGCTAAGGGATTACCGTGCGTACCTCTTGAAGCAACCCCAAGTACCCCTAGGGTACAATTACCACTAACAGGAAACCACTGATATAGAAAAATATATTCAGTGCAATAAAATATAGCACAGGTGTGTTCACATTAGAAGCGCCCACGCAAACCGACACGTAATTAATAGCAGAATAAAAGTCAATCTTGCACGTAGAAGCTTGAA